>JAEIFM010000398.1:575000-579726 GCA_018901885.1 Zaprionus kolodkinae | reverse complement strand
GATCCCGAGTAGCCACCAGAATAGGCAGAAAAGTGCTCCCTTTAAAAAGTGAAAACAAAAAGAAAACAGTAGTGCCAAGTCCTGTCAAGTGCCAGCCCAAGGACCCCAAAGGACGAAACAACATGAATCCTGTCGCAGGAGAGTCAAGGTGAGCTGAAGTAAACATAAAACAATGAGAGCGCAGTTAGAGCTAGCGTAAATGGTGCGAAGTAGGAAGTAGGCAAGGACTAATTAAAATAAGGACTAGTGCTTAAAGATCGAAGAAAACCCAGTGAATAAAAGAAACCATCTTAAATATTAACGAAATTTCCCTGCAGTGATTATTTAAAACAATATACCCGGTGTTACGTTCTTCCCCCTCTAGGGTATGCAAAAAGTGTCGTGTCCGTGTGTGTGCCGTTGTGAGTCAGCAGAGTCGCGCTTTCTGGTATGCCGGTACTCCGCTGGCCAGTAAGCGAGCCTGCGTGTACACACGCATAATTCGTGTCGTGAGTGAACGTCAGTTGGCGAGTGGGTGCGTGAGCGTGTGCTTCAGCAAGTTGCGGCATGGTGGAATACACCACCGAGCGACTTGTGGGAGCGCAGGCGAGAGTACCTGCGGTCACAGACATTCTGCACGACCAACGGCCGATCGTGAGTGTCGTGCGTGAAACGTTAGTTGGCAAGTGGGTGTGAAACGTGTACCCTAACGAGTTTGCGGCGTGGTGCAATACACCACTGAGCGGCTCGTGGGGGTACAAGCAAGAACACCTGCGGTCACGGGCGTTCTGTACGACCACCGATCGACCGTGAAGGCGCCGTGAGCGAGCGATAGTTGGCAAGCGAGGTGCGAAGGGCGTGCACTTTACCTAGTTGCGGATGGTGGAATACACCAACGAGCGACTTAGGGAGTGCAAGCGAAAAGCACCCGCGGCCACGTGCGTTCCTCACGATAGGCCGCCAACTCGGCACGCGTGACACGCGGCACGTGCCCGTGAGCCTCGAAAGGACCGCGTGGTGGCGGGGATTACTACCCCGTGGTTAGCAAACGAGCACACGTACATGATGTGGGTCATGCCCATCGCCGATACCCTGTAAACGACCCATTGAGGTATGATCTGCTGATAACCTCTCTTACTAAAGTCATAGAAAGTCCTAGTATTTATAAATTTTCTGTAAAGACCCTGGCTAGACTGAGATATGTACCCCAGCCTGAGAAAGCATCCTTACAGTAATGAAGGCCAGAGAGATTTAATCTGTGCAAGATGTGCTGGTTTTTATTGAACAGCTACATATTTCAATAGACTCAATGCAGAATAATGCACCCTATAAAGAAGCCAAAAGGACAATCAATATGAATTGTCGAGTTTGCAATAAGGGCCTTAGAGATAGGTAAGGAGATAGAAAGCGTAGAGAGTTTGTAAACAAAAACTCGCTTTGTTAGAAATGCTTAGGAGCACACAACATAATAGATTGCAAAAAGACCTGGACATGTGAGCGGTGCCCTAAAGCACATCATAGCTGGCTCCACGACGATGGAGCCAAGAATCAGGTCGTCACTAGCAATTGCCTTAAGTAGAATAAAGGGCAAGATACGTTACTGGCCACAGCTCTTGTTCTAGTAAAAAATAAAACTGGAAATTATGAGCAGTTGAGAGTCCATATTGATGGAGGCTCACAAAAAACGCTAATATCAGAGGAAGCAGTACATCTTCTGGAACTTCGGAGGACGAAAAGCAATATAAAAAAAAGTCAAACAGATCTTGGGACAGAAAACCAACCTTGGATGGAAAGTCTCTGGGCTGTTATCCAGAGAGTACAATAACAAGGTGGTCAGCGCAGCTACAATGCGGTTGTATGATATCGAGCGCTTCTGGGAATTAGAAAGTGATACCAACGAACGAGAAGAAAACCTGGAGTGGGAAGAACACTTCCAGAGAACCATTACGTGGGATAATGAAGGTCGGCTTGTGGTTTCCATACCATTTCGCAAAGATTCTGTACTCGGAGACTCTAGGAAACAAGCCATGACTAGACTTCTTCAAATAGAGAAACGGTTCAAGATAAGTCCACAGATCTTCAGCGAAGAGTACGTAAGACTGGGGCACATGGAACCGGTCAACACAAGTGGAAAAGGATAATACTACTTGCCACATTATGCAGTCATTAGACCGAACAGTCTATTTACCAAACTCAGGGTAGTGTTTGACGCCTCTGCAAAAACCTCCAATGGATTGAGCCTTAACGATGTGACGCTCGTCGGTCCTAGAATACAAAACGATATTTTTGATATCTTGCTAAAATGGCAACAATGGCAATACGTGATGACAGCTGACATCGAGAAAATGTATCGCCAAATTAAAATAGCCAAAGAAGACTAAGAATATCAGTATATTCTATGGAGAGATAATCCCAAAGCAGAAGTCAAAGAATTTAAGCTGACTACAGTAACATATGGAACTTCAGCAGCACCACTTTTATCCGTCAGATGTCTTCAAGAGTTGGCAAACCGATACTGCAAAGATAATCAGCGATTGATGACGACCTTAAAAGAAGACTTCTACATGGTCTTATTACTGGTGGGGACTCCATCGACGACTGCGTCAAAATACAAGTCGAACTCCGAAGCATTATGGAGAAGGCTGACTTACACCTGCGCAAATGGGTCTCCAACGACGATTGAATCATCGCTGGAATTCAGTGGCGACTCGACTGAGAAGATTACCATCCAGAAGGACAAGTCAATTAAAACTCTAGGCTTGCAATGGGACCCCAAAAAGGATGTCTTTTCCTTTGCCCTAAACTAACACGCATTACAAAACGTTTAGTTCTTTCGCAATTGGCAAGGATTTTCGACCCACTCGGATGGCTTACACCAGTGACTCTGCAGGGAAAATCTTTTATTCAGGAGCACTGGAAGTTCCCGCTTGCATGGGACACTGACTTGGACCCCAATCTTCCACGGATCTGGCAAGGATATGCTAGCGACTACCAAGTGTGGGATATATAAGCATCTGGAACCTCAGCTGCGGACGACATAGAAATTCATGGGTTTTGCGATGCCTCTGAAAAAGTATATGCAGCAGTGGTGTTTGCCAAAATTGGAGCTACTATAACCTTGCTGGCTGCAAAAATCAAGGTAAATCCAATAAAAATAAAAAAAAACTAAATACTAAAACTCCTAAATTGGAACGCCGCCGCTCATCTCCTAAGCACGCTACTATGTAGAATACAAGACATAGTGGGAGATCGGATCAAATCGCAAGCATGGAGTGAATCTCAGATTACTCTGGCTTGGATTCAAAATAAACGCAGCAAAGACAAGCTCGTCAAAACCCGATATAAATAAAAAACTCCCAAACAAAGAATGTCAGAGGAAAGCCCAGCAGACGTGGCTTCAAGGGGAATATCTCCAAAGCAATTGGCAGCATGTGACCTCTGGTGGACACTGGTGGACACACTGGTTGGTAAAACCACCAAGTCAATGGATTCAGCCCGAGCTACCGGAACTTATTGCTGTTACAAACAGCCTTACTCCGCTATTATGGAAGTATTCTTCGGTAGACAAGCTTAATAGCGTAATGGCGTATGTATTACGATTTATAGCTAAACTACGAAGAAAAGCACCTCAGTCAACCTACCTTTCCGTTGAAGAATTCACGAAGGCCAAAAACTTGTGAACTAACAGCAACAGCTAGATTTTGGTCGAGAAATTCTGTTGCTTCAAAAAAAAGACCTTTTGACGCAAAAAGTAAACTGCAGGCGCTCAACCCTTTTTTGGATGGAGATGGCGTCCTAAGAGTAGGTGGTCGGCTTCAAAACTCATTGCTGTCATTCTACGCAAAACATCCAGTTATACTTGGAAAGTCACATTTCTCATGGCTTTTAATAAGTAAAGCACATAAAAAAACCCTACATGGTGGACAAAAGCTAATGCGAATCACGTTCAAGGAGAATTCTTGATTTTTGGACTGCGGAACCAATTAAAAAAGAATGTGTTACTTGCATAAGATATAGAAAAGATGTGGCAAATTAACTTATGGGGAATTTTCCGGTACACCGAGTAACAGGAGAACATACATTCCAAAATACTGTGATCGACTACGTTGGGCCCTTTCAAATCCGATGCTCGAACGGAAGAGGTCAAAAGACTTTCAAAGGATATTTATGCCTTTTTGTTTGTTCATTTGGAAGCAGTCGGCGATCTTTCAACAGAACGATTTCTGAAATCGGGAAAAGCGAACACCTGTATTCGGACAACAGCACTAACTTCGTAGGAGCAGCCAGAATATTGGACAAGGAGCTTGTAACCGCGCTTAGGAACAATAATCATCTGGCGCCAATTATTGTAAAGGAAGGCATCCACTTGCATTTTATCCCGCCGACAAGCCCCCATATGGGAGGATTGTGGGAAGCTGGTGTTAAGTCGGTGAAACACCATCTCAGGCGTGTCATCGGCGAGTACAGCTTCACCTTTGAGGAGTTCACAACACTCCTTTGTCAAATCGAAGCAGTGTTAAACTCCCGACCGTTGTTGAAACCTAATAATGACGCACAAGGAGAGGAGATATTGACGCTAGGACACTTCATCGTGGAAGACCACTTATTGGAGCCCCAGAACACTTTGATGAAAATCAAAGAATGGGATCCCTGGATAGATGGCGACATTTGCAGCGCATCAGAGGGGAATTCTGGAGGAAGCGAAAGGAGGATAACCTGGTCTCTCTTCAACAGAGGACAAAATGTC
>JAEIFM010000398.1:552500-572500 GCA_018901885.1 Zaprionus kolodkinae | reverse complement strand
CCACCTCTTAATAAATCCGAGTACACTCATAGCCTTATTGACTATGGAAGAGCTGTGCTCAGAGAACTTGAGTTTAGCGTCCAGGCGTACTCCAAGATCGTCCACAGAGGTAATTCTTTCCAGAGGACAACCACATAAAGTGTAAGATTCGTATTTAGGACTGGCACGAGATAATGTCATCAACTTGCATTTTGAGCTGTTCAGATTTAATAGGTTTGCACCACACCAACTGTTAAAACTATTGAGGTCGGCTTGAAGGGCTGAATGACAGGAGGCGTCTTTAAATTGAAAACAAAGCTTTACATCATCTGCATACATAAAAGTACGCGAATTATGTATTGCCGAAGGAAGGTCATTGATGAAAAGCGTAAAAAGAAGGGGACCTAAATGGCTTCCCTGAGGAACACCAGAAGTAACTTGAATAGGGTCAGAAAGAACATTTTCAAAGAATACTCTTTGTGTTCTGTTGGCCAAATAACTTATAAGCCAACTTAAAAGATTTGGTGAGAAACCAATAATGTTTAGTTTATGTGCAAGAAGGGAGTGATTTACTGAGTCAAATGCTTTACTGAAATCAGTATAAATGACGTCAGTTTGAAAATTTTTCTGAAAGCCCTTTATTATAAAGGATGTTAGCTCAAGTAAATTTGTCGAGGAGGAACGACGTTTTAAAAATCCGTGCTGACAAGGAGAAATGACGGATTTACAGAAATGCTGCAAGTGAGGAGCTATGACATTCTCGAACAGTTTAGGAATAGCCGACAATTTTGAGATACCTCTTTAGTTTAAAGCATCAGACTTGCTGCCCTTCTTGTGAAGCGGTAAAATGAAAGATTCCTTCCATATGGAAGAAAATGTAGAAGTTTTCAGGGACAGCGAGAAAAGTTTGAGCAATAGCTTTGATAGAGGATCGGCACAGTATCGAAGTACGCAACTAGGAATTCCGTCAGGACCAGGTGAGAAAACTGGTTTTATCAAACATAAATCCCTGAAAATCGAATTTTCGTTTAATTGTGGGGCGAAAATGCCAGTTGAACTGGGAATGGTGAAAGGATAATAATTTACATCGCGTGTTGAAATTGAATAGGTCGTTTGAAAGAACTTTGCAAACAGATCAGCCATGTCCTGGTCAGTGTCTGCATTTGCACCTTCAAACGATAGCTTAGATGGATAGGCAGATGACTTACGGTTCATGTTAACAAAATTATAGAACTGTCTGGGATTCTGCCGGAACTGAATCCCGCAATGAGTCAAATAATTTTTGTAGCATGTAGCGTTGAGAGCAACAAAATTTGACCGAACAATAAGTTATCTTGAAAAAATAGACGAGGAATAACATCTAGTATATTTTTTAAAAAGTCTAGACTTTAGATTTTTAAGACTGGATAGTTCTTTAGTAAACCATGGGGGATTAATCGAATGCCTCGGATAAGAAAAAGGCACACAAATGTCAAAAAAGTTATTTAATGTTTTATAAAATAAATTAAGAGCCATATCCATATTGTTACATTGATAAAAATTAGACCAGTCATAATTTGAAATTAAATAATTAATTTTATCAAAATCGGCTTTACGAAAACAACGTGCTCTCTTACACGACGTAACTTTTTTATCCAATACGTTCAAACCAGTTTCAAAAACAACCTCGAACGTTGGATGATAGGGATCTTTTGGTTGGGTAAGTGGGTGGACTCTAGTCAGAGAGAATTTTTTTATGTGGTTGACCTGCAGCAGAGAAATGTCATGCAGGCCGTCAATAAGATCGTGTTGTTGTGAGGGCATCAGGAAATTTGCATCACTTGGTGTCCAACTACACTCAGGTATGTTAAAGTCGACAAGGACTATGAGATGGTCTTTGTTAGATAAATTGAAGACATACTTTATTGCAAGCAAATGTTGAGTGTAGATAAGAATATCCGACAAAGGTGGGCTGTACGAGCAGGTTATAAAAACCTGGAAGCCGGGAAGGTGTAATTTTACACAAATGAATTCAATATCATATTGAATCTCCGGGTGTACATGTTCTGACGCGATATCAGACTTTACCGCAATAAGAACACCGTCGCCCCGCCGATTATGACGTTCAAACCTATAAGTTGTGAACTTGCTTGGAAAAATTTCAGAGCATAAAATCTCAGGTTTTAAGCAAGTCTCAGTGAAGACAAGCACATGGGATTCAAACGAAAGGCTATTTAAGAATAACGTAGGTAGCTTGCTACGCAGGCCCCTTACGTTTTGGTAGGTTAATGTTAAAAATTTCATTAGTATTTTGAAGTCGCATTTTTGGAAGTGGTGGCTTGGTTTGGCAAAGGTAGTCTAATCGGTTGACGATTCTTTTTTTTCTTTGCTTCGAATTCTTAAACCACAATATGATCGGGCCAGAAGTTAGCTGAGCATATTTGGTTAAATAAATCGTTAGAGACACTAATTTTAAAGGATGATATATCCCTTTTATATGAAAACTTAAATTGTTCCACCTTAAATCTTGGGCTTGAGATTTGGCTTGGATATAAGCCATAATATCTGAAGATGTGAGATCAGGGGCTAGCCTCGAGACAAATATGTGCCTCTTCGGTGGAATTCCGGTGACAGGCTTAGGTCCCACAGATATAGGACCAGTGGGAGCAGGCTTTGCCGATAATCCCAAAGGCGAACTTGCCTGAGGGGCTATCGGTTGGGTAATTAGTATTTGCGGTTTCACAGGAATAGAAATCGCAGATGAAGTATTGGGCAAAGGGGAAATGAGCTCCACGGGCTCAACAGAGACATTTTTCTGTGCTGCTGATCTCATAACTACAGGTGTACTAAACGAAAGCGGCGGCAACGTCACTGGTGTGCTGAGTTGGTCAACGTTCTGAGGCTGATAGGCACTAGTTAACGGCTGCTCCTTTTGAGCTTATTTTTTGCGCTTGGGAGACTCATTTAGTAGCTTAAGGCTATTTAATGAAGTGTCCAGCGCGGAGAACTACCAAACAGTTCCCTAAATCCCGTCTAACTAAGCGAATGAACGATACAAAATCGTTCTTAACCTCACGACACAACAATAGTGCAGCCCGTTTCGCTTGGCTACAGCATCGGCCGTTGGGCCACTGAAGCCCGCACATTTTGCATGAGCAACGTTGTTGCAGATCCAACAACGAATACTTGCCTGAGCAGATGTAATCTGCTTTTGGCAGGTTTTCTTGAAACAAATAATTCCTCCTTCCATTATTAGGGGTGACAACTGCACACAAAAAAAAAATAGAGAGAAAGGAAAGGTTAGGCACACACAGAAACTGTGATAAGAAGAGCGCGGTAAGACAGTTTGTGCTGCAGTGCACAACAACAAAGATAAAAAAAAAAGTTAGTGAGAGCCCGAGAGAGTCGAATTCGCTCACGAAAGTCGATGTAAAAGAAAATATTTTGCAGAAGCAATAACAAATGAAATTGAAAGAAGAAAGCGAAAAAACTCTTTTGCAAACAAGATTAGTTTAGCAAATTAAGAGAGTGCACTCGCGTAGTAAACGGATTTCTGTATATCAGCAGGTTAAGTGATAATGTTAGTATTTTTTAGAGCTATTAAACACCGATTGCTTTATAATTTAACTAAGCTTCGGAGAGCAAGAAAAAAACGCGTCCGCTCACTTTGAAAGAGAATGAATGAAGTGACTGTACTCCGAATTGACTAAGTTCTTCATGCTGCTAAACCAAGTGAGGAACTGGGTTGACGAAAGGCAAAACTACAATCCGCGGCCATCGCCCTTATAACGGACCTTAACCTTGGAAACGTATGTTCTGCCTTGATTGACCAAAAAAAGATGGTAGCCGAGCTGGATAAAATTCAAAATAAATTAAGAAGGGATCAGCTCTTACCCGGCGGAAGGTCCCCAAGCAGGTTACAGTTAGAATACAAGCTAATGAAAGCTCAGACAATATTTAAGGACAGCGTACTTCTGGTGGATGCACGGCTACCCATTTACGTCAATCAACATGCCAGTCTATTCAAGGTCATCCCAATACCACTGTTTACGTCGAAACGTACCCGCCTAAAAGTAGGCAGCGTTGCGGCGTAAACAGTGCGAGAGTCACCAAAAGCTCTCGCGCTCTTTTATCCGAAGTAATGCTAAGTTAGACTTAAGATTACAGTGTAAATTTACATGAAACCAGATGAAGAAATACAAGTGAATTGAACAGACGCGCCCCGAATTGCCTCTTTTTTTCAAATAGTTTTCCGCGTGGGTTCAAGTTTTTATTTCAGCCAAAAACACCCCCGATTCCAGAAGAAGCCTTTGCCGCCACCACATTCATTGGTCCTTCGAGCCGGATCAACATCATTTTTTATTCCTTCTTCGGACTCACGTCGCTGGATTTTACATCCCCTCGCTCCGCTCGAACCTCAGCCACGGCTTAAGCATCTTCAGGGACTCAGTTCAGATAAGTACATGATTTTTTCTTACTTGTCTGAGGCGGAGGTGCTGTGTGCAACTGCTCCTATTAGAAAAAATTAATTTCTTTCCAAACTTTGGCGAACCTCTGTATGTGCATATGTGCACTTGCAAGTACATACATACAGACGATCGCCATATTGGATCCATTGGAAAAGATCTACATATGTACATATAAGTACATATGTATGCATGTCCATTTTTCAATTGCACACAGTTTTCCTTCCATTAAAAATCATTTTTTTTACCTCCGCCACATATTATTTTATGTATGTACCAAATCCTAAAAAGTGCATGTAAAACTTCCATCACACGTACATACATACTTTCCCTAAAGTTTTATGCAAATATAGATATGTATGTACAATTTTATTACATACATATGTCAGCATAAAACTTATATTACAATATTTGCCCAAGTATATTGCCAAAATCCGAACCCTAAGCGGCAATTGTACCGCCAAATTATATTAAAAGAAACATAACACTTATTTTTCCATTTTTTAAAAAAAAAAGACAAAAATTATTCATTTAATAATAAACGTTTTACAAAATATATAAAAATACATAAAATACATCTACCAACATACATACATACATATGTACACATTTACGGGCAGCAATATTTCGGCTGCACCGGCACAAGACACACATATACATAAATTTATAGCTATCGTTTTATTTATTCTTATCAACTAACTAATACTATTCACAGCAAGATATTTTTCGTTTTTTATTATTTAATTTCGTTTGTTTACCTTTTGCCGGCTTAGTGATCGCAGTTCGATCACAATCGACCGACCACCACTTTTTTTTCCTTCTTTAAGTGTTATCGTTCCAGGGCTGAACAAGCTCGATTATTTTTTAAAAATAATCACTTAGTGGGCAACTGTGATTTTTCTCAGTCACTGTTTTTTTTTTTCAATTTGTCGTTTTTTTGTGCACTGTGTTGTTATATTCACAAAGCGCTGCAACGTTGCAAAGGTATCGATTATTTTTCCTCCATTTGAGCAAATATATTTCAAATTATAAATAACTCTTTATAGTTATTTTCACAATTTAATTTATTTGTTATTTTCTATATACATACATTAAATTGCGTCAATTTGCTCAAAATTTCCACGCTGAGTATAAAATACTTCGATAATTATTTTTTACTCAATAAAAATATATCGGTAGCTTATAAAGTTTAATATTTATATATTTTTTTTTGCAACGTCCTCCACTTTTCTACGAGACAGTGCTGCCTTGAATTAAACAACATATTCCGTGCTCAATATTTTTCGATAATTTTCCGATCGATTAACATATTATTTTTGTTATTTATTATTTTATTATTTTATAATAATAAGATAATCCTCGACTATCCTCAGCATCAATTGCATTCTTTCTAGCTTTTTTGAAAGCTTGGTATGCCAATTGATAGTGGTAAAGACTCAAAGAAACACCTTGTAGTACAAACGACTCAGCATAGACGTTCAGGCTCTCTCCCAAGTTCCCTTCTTGGTAGAGCTCCTTCTCCCGCCACTCTGCGGAAAGTTCCAACTCCGGCCAAATCCAAAGTTGCTCAGGTACCAACAATTTCGGTGCGCGCTCCTCCAGTCACTCGTTCAGTTGGTCATCAGATCTCCCAGGCGCTAAAAATGGCACTTCAAGAGTTCATCAACTCGTCCGATAAGCTCACGCAGTTTGAAGCTAGGATTCAAAATTCTCCTACAGCCTCACTTCACACTCACAGAGTGCGTCTTGAGCAGCTTCGGTCCATATGGACTGCCGTAGAGCTCAAATATGAACTCTGTTCCAATTCATTGTCTCAAACGGAGACAAATGTTGAGGATAAGATCGCCATGCAAACCCGGTATGACCACTGCTACTCTATATACGAGGAACTTGCCTCTCAGTTAAATGAGAGTATAGAGACCGCAACAGCTCCCACTCCAACACCTGTAGCAGCACAAGTAGCCTTCCAGCCACGAAGCTACAGGTCTCCACCCTTCGATGCTGAAATTTTCAGCGGAGACTACCTGAAATCGCCCACTTTCCGAGACCTCTTCACAGCGGTCTACATTTCCGATCCCGGTTTAAGCGAGATCGAGAAATTATTCCATCTTAATTCAAAGACCAGTGGCGGAGCGAAGGCAATCGTTTCCAAATCCCCTCTTACGAATGAGGGTTTCTCTTCTGCTTGGAAGAACTTGACGGATAGATTTGAGAATAAGAGGCTGTTAGTCAACAGCCAACTCAAAACCCTCTTCAACCTTCCGTCAGTCTCTGATGAATCTGGAGCCGCCATCCAAGTTCTCCAAAGCACAATACAAAGTTGCTTAACGGCTCTAGAACATTCCAAAATCAGCACAGAGAATTGGGATTGCCTTCTAGTCTTCCTCTGTTCGTCTAAGCTGCCAAGGCTGACACTGTCACTTTGGGAACAGTCAGTACAGAACAAGGCTGAAATTCCGTCATGGCAAGAAATGTCCGATTTTCTGTCAGAACGCTATCGCACACTAGAAGCGATAGAAGATGTGCAACCTAGCACAAGCTCACAGGCTACTTCCAAACCTGCTCGAAAAGAGCCCCTACGAGGAAGGTCAACTCCTTTGAAACAAAGGTTGTAGGCAAACCACAAACCTGCAACCTCTGTTCAAAGGAGAACCATCCTATACGTCTGTGTCCCCGCTTTCTCCAAATGGCTGTTGATGAAAGGTCCAAGTTCATCAAACAGCAAAAGTTGTGTCTAAATTGTTTCGCAAGAGGGCATATCCTTAAAGACTGCACGAGTCAACACAATTGTTATACGTGCAAGGGTCGCCACAATACACTCCTGCATCGTGGCCCCCCTCCTCCTGCGCCCTCTTCGACAACTTCTGCAGCAACTCCCCAGAATTCTATTATTTTTATATTCAGAATTATTTCACGGCGAACACACAAGGTGTTCTTCTCGGCACGGCTCTTATAAACGTTTGCCATTTGGGCATGACTTATAAGGCACGTGCACTGATCGATCCAGGATCAGAGGCTACGTTCATCTCCGAACGGATGTTCAACATCATAAAGCCCTCCTACCAAGCCGTGCAAGTTCAAGTAGCTGGCTTAAATCAAGCTGTCTCAGCCAATCCTCAGAAGTTATGCCACTTCCAGATTGGCTCTCCGATCACTCCCAGGTTACAGCTGGAAACTGCAGCCTTTGTTCTTCCTCAATTGGCAGGTAACCTTCCATCCTACTCAATGTCCAAGGATCTTCTGAAGGACCTGCCAAACCTCCAACTCGCTGATCCGCACTTCCACCAGAGCTCTCAGATAGACGTGCTCTTAGGAGCCGATATCCTCCCATCTATTATGAAGAGTGGCTCTGTATCCAAAATTTGTGGAACCCTGCTCGGTCAAGAGACCATATTCGGCTGGGTCCTCACTGGACCAGTAGCCCAGTCGAATTTTTCGACCGTGTCATCCTTTACCACAAGGATTAAGATCAGCAAAGAGCAAAGGCTTGATGATCTTCTCACAAAGTTTTGGGTTGTGGAAGATCTACCAGCCAAGCTGGTAAAAGATTCCGATTCAGCGTGTGAAAACAACTTTCTCCGCACCACATCAAGAACTAAGGAGGGCAGATATGTCGTTACTCTCCCATTCAAGAAACCTGAAACCTTCGACTTAGGACATTCAAGGTCCATCGCACTCGCTCAGTTTCTCAGAAACGAATGTCGTTTAAAGAGAAACTTTCCTTTAAAAGAGCAGTACGACTCCATTATTCAGGAGTATTTAGACTTAGGCCATATGAGGCCGGTCTCCCCGAGTAACGACTGCAACAATTTTTATCTCCCTCATCATGCTGTCTTCAAACCTGAGAGCACCACAACAAAAGTTCGCGTTGTTTTCAACGCCTCCAGTCCGTCCTCCAATGGGAAAAGCTTGAACGATATCCTTCATTCAGGACCCGTTCTCCAATCCGATCTGACTATGCAGATCTTGAAATGGCGTTTTTTCCGATTTGTTTTTAATGCCGACATCACAAAGATGTACCGGCAGATACTCGTTCACACGAGTCACACGCCATTTCAACGTATCCTCTTCAGGAACCCAAGTGGCGAAATTTGTGACTACGAACTCAACACAGTCACTTTCGGAGTTAACTGTGCTCCATTCTTGGCCATTCGGGTTCTTCAACAGCTTTCCCAGGATGTTAGCACCTCTCGCCAGCGACATCATATCCAACTACATGTACGTAGACGATGTCCTTGCTGGCGCGCATTCCATAAAGCACGCCACTGCGTCCATACAAGAGTTATGCAAAGCTCTTGAGACGGCTGGTTTTCCCTTAAGAAAGTGGACCTCCAACCACAAAGATGTGCTAGTTAATATCCAAAAGGACCATCTACTTAACGCCGATTTCCTCGAACTAGAGGAAGCAAGCTTAGCAAAGACTCTAGGTATACGCTGGCAAGCGCATACGGATGAGTTTCTCTTTGCCCCCTCCGAAGAAGATGTGAGACAGTCTTACACTAAACGAGAAGTTCTATCTCACATCGCCAAATTATTTGATCCAGCAGGCTGGCTGGCACCATTCGTGGTCCGTGCCAAAATTTTCATGCAGGAGATATGGCTGCAAAATCTTGGATGGGATGAAGCATTGCCACAAGATCTGAAGCAACGCTGGCAGGATTTCCTATCCAGCTACTCATCCCTCCATAGGATTCGGATCCCAAGATGGGTCCAATATACACCCTTAGCTAAGCTCCAAATCCATGGTTTCTGCGACGAATCTCAGCGCGCCTACGGAGCAGCTATTTACATCCGTGTTGAGATCCAACACAAAGTTTCCAGCCATCTCCTTGTTGCCAAGACTAGAGTAGCTCCTGTAAAGACCATCTCCTTGCCTCGATTAGAACTCTGCGGCGCATTACTGCTCGCCGAGTTATCAGCAACACTCCTCCCTCAGCTTCCAGTCAATAGCTACGAAGAGTACTATTGGACTGATTCCACCATTGTGCTAGCCTGGCTTAATAAGCTTCCATGTCAATGGACGAGATTCGTGGCTAACAGAGTAGCTAAGATAACTCAGCTCACGAGTTCAGGCAAATGGTCCCACGTCAGATCTGAGCACAACTCTGCCGATCTGGCCAGTAGAGGTGTCTCGTCAGAGGACCTCATTGGCAACAGTCTCTGGTGGCATGGACCCGATTGGCTGATCCTTCCAGCAGAAGAATGGCCTGTTGCGATCAATATCACTCATGAAACAGACGAAGAGCTTCGTCCTGTTAAATGCAACTTAACTAAGTTGCCTCCTTCATCCGAGTGCATCTTGGAGAGATTTTCCGAGCTCGACAGAGCACTGCGGGTGATGACTTACGTATACCGTTTTATACAAAGGTGTCGCAAGCCTGATCTTGTGCTCTCTCCAGATGCCAGCAGCTCTGAACTCTCCAAAGTCCAAGATTTGCTCATTCGGAACACCCAACGTACTCAATTCCAGAAAGAGTACAACTGTCTGTTGAACAAAGAACAGATTGCAAAGAGTAGTGACATCATTAATTTAAATCCATTTATTGACGCCAGCGGAGTTATGAGATCATGCGGTCGTGTGAGAACATCCGCTTCTTTAAGCTATGATGAACGGCACCCGATCATCCTTCCGTACTCATGTACCTTCTCACATCTCCTCGTCCGGTTTACACATCGTATCTCCCTCCATGGTGGAAATCAATTAATGATGCGCCTAATAAAATCACGCTACTGGATTCCGAAACTCCGAACTTTAGTGAAAGCCACTATCAATTCCTGTCGAGTTTGCATTCTCCAACGCAAAAAATTGCAAACTCAACTCATGGGTACTTTTGCCCTCTGCGAGAGTCTCCTTTTCTCGACCTTTTACTCACACGGGACTCGACTTCGCGGGTCCTTTTGATATAAAAAATTTCACTGGTCGAGCCTGCCTCATAACCAAGGGCTATGTATGTGTCTTCGTGTGTTTCAGCACAAAGGCCATACATTTAGAAGCAACCTCGGATCTAACAACCGAGAAGTTTCTCGCAGCCTTCGCACGTTTCGTCGCGAGACGCGGCTGCCCCCACAATGTATACTCCGACAACGGAAAGACGTTCGTCGGAGCCTCCAAAGTCCTGTCAACAGAGTTTATGAAGGCAGTGAAGGCTGATATATCCACCAAATACAGCCATCAAAACCTCGCATGGCACTTCCAATCCTCCCAGCGCGCCGCACATGGGTGGCTTATGGGAAGCTGGAGTAAAGAGCTTTAAAACGCTCTTCTACAAGTCCACTTCCTCACTAAAATATACGTTCGAAGAACTAACCACACTCCTTTGCAAGGTCGAAGCGTGCCTTAATTCCAGGCCAATCTCTCCAAAGTCTGAGAGCCCCACCGATCTTTTAGCCTTAACTCCCGGCCATTTTCTAATCGGCGGTCCGCTCATGTCCATCGCAGAGCCTGAAATCCAAGAAGACGCTGTATCCATCATCAATCGATGGCAACGACTCAAGGCTCTGCATCAACAGTTTTGTTTTCGTTGGGAAGAGGAATACCTCAAAGAGTTGCACAAACGCTCCAAATGGCAACTTCCAACGCGAAACCTCCAAGTCGGCGATATGGTGGTTGTCAAAGAAGACAACCTACCAGTCAACGAATGGCGTCTGGGCCGCATCCAAGCCGTTTACCCTGGCGCTGATGACATTGTCCGCGTGGTGGATATCCTCACCACCCGTGGCGTCATCAAAAGGCCCACCGTAAAAGTAGTCCTCCTTCCCGTAGAGGACACAGTCCAGACACCCTCCTAACCTTGTGTTGTCCATCAGTGGATATATGTTCTCCAAATACTAATCCATATATCCACCTTCTCCTTTCCAGATTAGTAAGATGGCACCACCAAAGGCACACACACCAGCGAAACCCAAAGGGGTAAACTCCTTCAGATGCCGCGTATGCAGAGGAGTCCACGCCCTAAAGAAGTGCCAGAGATTCCTGCGTCTGGCTGCGGAGAAGCGTCTTCGGGCAGTGTTAATCAACAAATACTGCCCGAACTGCCTCGCCCATGAACACTCGAAGGGTTCATGTCGCAGTGGAGGCACCTGTCGTACATGCGGCGAGGGCCACCACACGCTTCTCCACCTTCCAATCACCTCCCAACCCGAGAGGCAAGAGAAACAGGCAACCTTGCCATCCGTGACGCCTCTTCCACCTTTGGAGTCCCTGGCGACGTCCCCATCTGTGGCGATCAGCATGATGCCGACCGCCATAGTCAACCTGGACATGGCCGGCAAGATCTTCGAGGTGCGTGTGCTGTTGGACGCGTGCAGCCCACACAGCCGCATGCCCACCTCATTGGCAAAGGCTTTTGGCCTTTCCGCCGATAATGGGTTTTGCCGAGCCCTGTTCAGGTCGAGGGCCTCGCCAGAGTTCTCCATCACAGTGACTCTAAAGATGGAAGATGTGCAGATCAGGACTCCGGCACAAAAGGTGAACAAGGAGCTCCAAAGCAGCTATCCGGGCATCACGCAAGCGGACACTTGATGCCATGTGCCAAGCAGAGTATCCATCGTTCTGGGGGCCGACGTCTATGGAGACGTACTCCTCCCAGGGCTGGTTCCATCCCACGGTGGTTTGCCGTTGGCCCAGAACACTCTGTTTGGCTGGGTATTATCCGGTGTCTTTAAGACGTAGTCTGCCAGCGCCCATCAAGCCCCTCCAGCGGCCTCCAAAAAGATCCCGGCCCCAGCTATTTGCAATAGTATTGCAAGGGGGGCGGGATGTTTACGTCGAAACGTACCCGCCTAAAAGTAGGCAGCGTTGCGGCGTAAACAGTGCGAGAGTCACCAAAAGCTCTCGCGCTCTTTTATCCGAAGTAATGCTAAGTTAGACTTAAGATTACAGTGTAAATTTACATGAAACCAGATGAAGAAATACAAGTGAATTGAACAGACGCGCCCCGAATTGCCTCTTTTTTTCAAATAGTTTTCCGCGTCGGTTCAAGTTTTTATTTCAGCCAAAAACACCCCCGATTCCAGAAGAAGCCTTTGCCGCCACCACATTCAACCACTTTAAATCAAGGACAGGAAGTGGATTCCGAAGATTAAAACAGAATCCCTTATCTACAGCACCGAACTTAATGCATATCACCCCATGACTGAGGGAGAAGTTAATCGCTGTCAACAGGAAAACGAGGATACCTGGTTATGCGAAGGAAGCTGGGCCTGGAAGGATGCAGAAGATCATAGCTGTGAGATATGTACGATCCAACCGAACAATAAACAGTCCTGCGAAATGGATGAGCTTACCGAGGACTTGTGCTTCAAAAGGCTTAATGAACGAAACCGCTGGCTGATGAAAACCTTCAAGAACATATCAGCTCATATGGCATGCGAGAACAACCATGAAGTAGTCAAATTGCCAAGCCTGGCAATAATCAATGTACCTCTCCAGAGATAATCACGTCGACTGACACTATAACCTTCTCACCCCATATTCGAAAGTTGCTAGATTATGGCAAAACTTGGGTACCAACACCCATTCACCACATCGTGGTTAATAATTCAATTGAATTGTATCACGTACCTTTCGCCTGAATTATTTATTTTATTATTTATTTATTTATTTATTGATTTATTTATTTATTTATTTATTTATTTATTTATTTATTTATTTATTTATTTATTTATTTATTTATTTATTTATTTATTTATTTATTTATTTATTTATTAATTTATTTATTTATTTATTTATTTATTTATTTATTTATTTATTTATTTATTTATTTATTTATTTATTTATTTATTTATTATTTATTTATTTATTTATTTATTTATTTATTTATTTATTTATTTATTTATGTATTTATTTATTTATTTATTTATTTATTTATTTATTTATTTATTTATTTATTTATTTATTTATTTATTTATTTATTTATTTATTTATTTATTTATTTATTTATTTATTTATTTATTTATTTATTTATTTATTTATTTATTTATTTTTTTCTTTATTTATTTATTTATTTATTTATATATTCAAAGTCAACTAAGAGCAGTCGACTCAAAGACTAAAATATAATAAAATTCCAAATGTAAATTTAAATTAAAATTATTAGTATAATTTAAATTGAAGGTAAGTATATTATATAAAATATTTTTTTTGTTTTAAAATTTTTAATTATTAATTAATCATTAAATTATTTATTTAATTTATTTAATCTGGGAATAAAAAGATAATTTTAGTTGATCCAACATTTGTTGCAAACGATTGGGGAAACCCAGAAAACCCAATCAGATCAAAAGAAGTGTGTTAATGGATTAAAGCGCTCGTAACGCCAAAGGAACGCAGTTAACGAATAGGAAGGTCGCGAGATCGCTAACTTCTAGCCAGGTGGGAAAGTTGTGAAAGTTTACGATTATTAGTCGATTGGCTGTTAGATATAATAAAGTAGTATTTGTTGTAGTCCGAACATAATACCTGAACGGTTCGTGCAAGGCATAGTTCGACCTACAAATAGGAAGAGTTAGTGGAATATAATTTCTCGTTAGTCGGCAAGGGACAGAGAAGTGTAACCGGCTAACCAAGTCATCACTGTCAATGTCGCCTTTAATACGGTTATTGATAAAAACCACACCAAGCATAGTACGCCGATTGGCTAAGGAATGTAGATTTAGTAGAAGAAGTCTGTTAGTATAGGAAGGTAGTCTTAAGTTTGAATCCCAATTAAGTCCACGCAATGCGAAAATCAAAAAGTTCTTTTGAACGGATTCAATGCGGTCCTTGTAGGTGGAAAACTGAGGACAGCAAACACATGATCCATACTCGAGAATAGGGCGCATAAGTGAGGTCAGGTAAAGGGTCTTAGTTATATAAGGATCGTTAAATTCCTTAACCCACCTCTTAATAAATCCGAGTACACTCATAGCCTTATTGACTATGGAAGAGCTGTGCTCAGAGAACTTGAGTTTAGCGTCCAGGCGTACTCCAAGGTCGTCCACAGAGGTAATTCTTTCCAGAGGACAACCACATAAAGTGTAAGATTCGTACTTAGGACTGGCACGAGATAATGTCATCAACTTGCATTTTGAGCTGTTCAGATTTAATAGGTTTGCACCACAACAACTGTTAAAACTATTGAGGTCGGCTTGAAGGGCTGCATGACAGGAGGCGTCTTTAAATTGAAAACAAAGCTTTACATCATCTGCATACATAAAAGTACGCGAATTGTGTATTGCCGAAGGAAGGTCATTGATGAAAAGCGTAAAAAGAAGGGGACCTAAATGGCTTCCCTGAGGAACACCAGAAGTAACTTGAATAGGGTCAGAAAGAACATTTTCAAAGAAGACTCTTTGTGTTCTGTTGGCCAAATAACTTATAAGCCAGCTTTAAAGATTTGATTTACTGAGTCAAATGCTTTACTGAAATCAGTATAAATGACGTCAGTTTGAAAATTTTTCTGAAAGCCCTTTATTATAAAGGATGTAAGCTCAAGTAAATTTGTCAAGGAGGAACGACGTTTTAAAAATCCGTGCTGACAAGGAGAAATGACGGATTTACAGAAATGCTGCAAGTGAGGAGCTATGACATTCTCGAAGAGTTTAGGAATAGCCGACAATTTTGAGATACCTCTTTAGTTTAAAGCATCAGACTTGCTGCCCTTCTTGTGAAGCGGTAAAATGAAAGATTCCTTCCATATGGAAGAAAAAGTGGAAGTTTTCAGGGACAGCGAGAAAAGTTTGAGCAATAGCTTTGATAGAGGATCGGCACAGTATCGAAGTACGCAACTAGGAATTCCGTCAGGACCAGGTGAGAAAACTGGTTTTATCAAACATAAATACCTGAAAATCGAATTTTCGTTTAATTGTGGGGCGAAAATGCAATGAACTGGGAATGGTGAAAGGATAATAATTTACATCGCGTGTTGAAATTGAATAGGTCGTTTGAAAGAACTTTGCAAACAGATCAGCCATGTCCTGGTCAGTGTCTGCATTTGCACCTTCAAACGATAGCTTAGATGGATAGGCAGATGACTTACGCTTCATGTTAACAAAATTATAGAACTGTCTGGGATTCTGCCGGAACTGAATCCCGCAACGAGTCAAATAATTTTTGTAGCATGTAGCATTGAGAGCAACAAAATTTGACCGAACAATAAGTCTTGAAAAAATAGACGAGGAATAACATATAGTATATTTTTTAAAAAGTCTAGACTTTAGATTTTTAAGACTGGATAGTTCTTTAGTAAACCATGGGGGATTAATCGAATGCCTCGGATAAGAAAAAGGCACACAAATGTCAAAAAAGTTATTTAATGTTTTATAAAATAAATTAAGAGCCATATCCATATTGTTACATTGATAACAAGTCGGAAAGGCTACAGTCGAGCGCGCCCGACTGTGGTATACCCGCTACCACCATGCGAAAAAAACACGTCTCACAATTTCAAATTTGTTTTGACTTTGAAAGTTGCACGTGGTTTCTATTAGATGTTGTCGCATTGCTCTCAGTGCTTTGCAATTAGAACTCATCAGAGGGCTTTTAATTATGAATGTGTAAAAGAGACGCCTATATAATGCTTCACATATTTATTGAGAAATTTAATAATCCAACCAGATTTGTCGTTTATGTTGTACATACCTTGCTGTATGCTGCGAAATATGACTAAATATTCTAAATTTCTTTAAATATAGTAAAAACTTCTTTAACATTGATTTTAACTAAAGATAACGCATATTCAAAAAAAAAAGAACAGAAAAATTAAACATAAAATTTTTTACCGACGCGAGGTCTTGAACCATGGACCTCCAAAAAACTCGGCCTATGCAGTGTGCAACTATAACAGCTCTGCCATTAGCGCATTTTAAATTTGCTCGGTAAAGTTGCATTATGAGACCATTCAGCTTGTCGAAAAGGCCAAAAAGAAATTATTATTGTGTCTCGTGTGTGTGTGTGTGTGTAAGACAATACAAACTCACTCCCCTTAAAATTCTGTTTAATGATTTTAAATGCTTGAAAAAAGCTAACCACATCCAAAAATATCAACCACTTGCATCGGGGTTGGGTAGGATTAGAACTCGTGCCCTTCCGCTCGTCAGTCGGCGACCACATCCACGCAGCCACTTCAGCTATCTGTCGACCGATATAAAATTGCAATGATGACAGTGCAATAATTTTGGTACTTATAATTGAAAAAAAAGCTTGCCGCCGGAGTTGAACCTGGATCTTGCATATCTAACATAATAAAACAAACAAAAGCACGTGGTCACATGGCACTACTATTTCCTTAATATCTTCCACATTTATAGTCCAATCTTACTGAAATTTTCAGGAAACGTCCGCAAGATAGTATTTATAATGTGTTTATAAAACTGTTGCTGTAAAGCTAATATTGCGGCTGTAATCAATTTTTTTCACTTTATGGAGGCGGATGGGGGCGTGGCTAAAATCCAAAATAAACTTGATCAGCCTGCAGTAATAACACATGTTGTTACCAAATTTGGAAACTCTAGCTCTTAAATTAGCTGAGATCCAGGTGTTCACACGGACGGACAGACAGACAGACGGACAGACGGACAGACGGACATGGCTATATCGACTCGGCTGTTGATACTGATTCAGAATATATATACTTAATGGGGTCGGAGATGTCTCCTTCTGCCTGTTACATACATTTTCGGTTCGAACAAAGTTATAATACCCTTTTACTCTATGAGTAGCGGGTATAAAAATTAGACCAGTCATAATTTGAAATTAAATAATTAATTTTATCAAAATCGGCTTTACGAAAACAACGTGCTCTCTTACACGACGTAACTTTTTTATCTAATACGTTTAAACCAGTTTCAAAAACAACCTCGAACGTTGGATGATAGGGATCTTCTGGTTGGGTAAGTGGGTGGACTCTAGTCAGAGAGAATTTTTTTATGTGGTTGACCTGCAGCAGAGAAATGTCATGCAGGCCGTCAATAAGATCGTGTTGGTGTCCAACTACACTCAGGTATGTTAAAGTCGACAAGGACTATGAGATGGTCTTTGTTAGATAAATTGAAGACATACTTTATTGCAAGCAAATGTTGAGTGTAGATAAGAATATCCGACGAAGGTGGGATGTACGAGCAGGCTATAAAAACCTGGAAGCCGGGAAGGTGTAATTTTACACAAATGAATTCAATATCATATTGAATCTCCGGATGTACATGTTCTGACGCGATATCAGAATTTACCGCAATAAGAACACCGCCGCCCGCCGATCATGACGATCAAACCTATAAGTTGTGAACTTGCTTGGAAAAATTTCAGAGCATAAAATCGCAGGTTTTAACCAAGTCTCAGTGAACACAAGCACATGGGATTCAAATGAAAGGCTATTTAAGAATAACGTAGGTAGCTTGCTACGCAGGCCCCTTACGTTTTGGTAGGTTAATGTTAAAAATTTCATTAGTATTTTGAAGTCGCATTTTTGGAAGTGGTGGCTTGGTTTGGCAAAGGTAGTCTAATCGGTTGACGATTCTTTTTTTTTTTGTTTCGAATTCTTAAACCACAATATGATCGGGCCAGAAGTTAGTTGAGCATATTTGGTTAAATAAATCGTTAGAGACACTAATTTTAAAGGATGATATATCCCTTTTATATGAAAACTTAAATTGTTCCACCTTAAATCTTGGGCTTGAGATTTGGCTTGGATATAAGCCATAATATCTGAAGATGTGAGATCAGGGGCTAGCCTCGAGACAAATATGTGCCTCTTCGGTGGAATTCCGGTGACAGGCTTAGGTCCCACAGATATAGGACCAGTGGGAGTAGGTTGTGCCGATAATCCCAAAGGCGAACTTGCCTGAGGGGCTATCGGTTGGGTAATTAGTATTTGCGGTTTCACAGGAATAGAAATCGCAGATGAAGTATTGGGCGAAGGGAAAATGAGCTCCACGGGCTCAACAGAAACATTTTTCTGTGCTGCTGATCTCATAACTACAGGTGTACTAAACGAAAGCAGCGGCAACGTCACTGGTGTGCTGAGTTGGTCAACGTTCTGAGGCTGATAGGCACTAGTTAACGGCTGCTCCTTTTGAGCTGATTTTTTTGCGCTTGGGAGACTCATTTAGTAGCTTAAGGCTATTTAATGAAGTTTCCAGCGCGGAGAACTACCAAACAGTTCCCTAAATCCCGTCCTAGTTAAGCGAATGAACGATACAAAATCGTTCTCAGCCTCACGACACGCATCACAACAATAGTGCAGCCCGTTTCGCTTGGCTACAGCATCGGCCGTTGGGCCACTGAAGCCCGCACATTTTGCATGAGCAACGTTGTTGCAGATCCAACAACGAATACTTGCCTGAGCAGATGTAATCTGCTTTTGGCAGGTTTTCTTGAAACAAATAATTCCTCCTTCCATTATTAGGGGTGACCACTGCACACAAAATAAATAGAGAGAAAGGAAAGGTTAGGCACACACAGAAACTGTGATAAGAAGAGCGCGGTAAGACAGTTTGTGCTGCAGTGCACAACAACAAAGATAAAAAAAAAGTTAGTGAGAGCCCGAGAGAGTCGAATTCGCTCACAAAAGTCGATGTAAAAGAAAATATTTTGCAGAAGCAATAACAAATGAAATTGAAAGAAGAAAGCGGAAAAACTCTTTTGCAAACAAGATTAGTTTAGCAAATTAAGAGAGTGCACTCGCGTAGTAAACGAATTTCTGTATATCAGCAGGTTAAGTGATAATGTTAGTATTTTTTAGAGCTATTAAACACCGATTGCTTTATAATTTAACTAAGCTTCGGAGAGCAAGAAAAAAACGCGTCCGCTCACTTTGAAAGAGAATGAATGAAGTGACTGTACTCCGAATTGACTAAGTTCTTCATGCTGCTAAACCGAGTGAGGAACTGGGTTGACGAAAGGTAAAACTACAATCCGCGGCCATCGCCCTTATAACGGACCTTAACCTTGGAAACGTATGTTCTGCCTTGATTGACTAAAAAAAAATGGTAGCCGAGCTGGATAAAATTCAAAATAAATTAAGAAGGGATCAGCTCTTACCCGGCGGAAGGTCCCCAAGCAGGTTACAGTTAGAATACAAGCTAATGAAAGCTCAGACAATATTTAAGGACAGCGTACTTCTGGTGGATGCACGGCACCCATTTACGTCAATCAACATACCAGTCTATTCAAGGTCATCCCAATACCAAAATCAAGGACAGGAAGTGGATTCCGAAGATTAAAACAGAATCCCTTATCTACAGCACCGAACTTAATGCATATCACCCCATGACTGAGGGAGAAGTGAATCGCTGTCAACAGGAAAACGAGGATACCTGGTTATGCGAAGGAAGCTGGGCCTGGAAGGATCATAGAAGATCATAGCTGTGAGATATGTACGATCCAACCGAACAATAAACAGTCCTGCGAAATGGATGAGCTTACCGAGGACTTGTGCTTCAAAAGGCTTAATGAACGAAACCGCTGGCTGATGAAAACCTTCAAGAACATATCAGCTCATATGGCATGCGAGAACAACCATGAAGTAGTCAAATTGCCAAGCCTGGCAATAATCAATGTACCTGTCGGATGTACTGCTCGGATAGGTGACATCACAATTA
>JAEIFM010000398.1:542500-550000 GCA_018901885.1 Zaprionus kolodkinae | reverse complement strand
AAAGAGTAAAGCGACACGACGCAACGTCGACGTCGGCGTCAACTGCTCAAAGCAGCGCGTCGGCTGCTGCCCGTACCGAACATTTGTACTGAAAACGTTGAGTTGAATAACTTCTGTGTTATTAGTCCGATCGGATTGTAATTTGGAGGATATGTTTACATTGCATTCAGCTTTATACATACCAAAGTAGAACGTTATGGATTTAATACTTTGCTTAATAATCGCAAATAACCGATTTGCGGGGGCGGTGGGCGTGGCATCAAAAATTTGAGATAAACTTTATCTGCCTATGATTTACAGGAACCTTCATGCCAAATTTGGTATCTCTAGCTTTTTTAATAGCTGAGATCTGTTGTCTCATACAGACGGACAGACGGACAGACGGACAGACAGACGGACATGTCTCAATCGACTCGGCTAGTGATCCTGAGCAAGAATATATATACTTTATGGGGTCTGCCACGCCTCCTTATGCCTGTTACATACATTTTGCACAAAGTTAGTATACCCTTTTTTGACCATTTTCAATGGTCGAAGGGTATAAAAAGTTCTTTTGAACGGATTCAATGCGGTGCATGTAGGTTGAAAACTGAGGACACCAAACACATGATCCATTCTCGAGCATAGGGCGCATAAGTGAGATCAGGTAAAGGGTCTTAGTTATATAAGGATCGTTAAATTCCTTAACCCACCTCTTAATAAATCCGAGTACACTCATAGCCTTATTGACTATGGAAGAGCTGTGCTCAGAGAACTTGAGTTTAGCGTCCAGGCGTACTCCAAGGTCGTCCACAGAGGTAATTCTTTCCAGAGGACAACCACATAAAGTGTAAGATGCGTACTTAGGACTGGCACGAGATAATGTCATCAACTTGCATTTTGAGCTGTTCAGATTTAATAGGTTTGCACCACAACAACTGTTAAAACTATTGAGGTCGGCTTGAAGGGCTGCATGACAGGAGGCGTCTTTAAATTGAAAACAAAGCTTTACATCATCTGCATACATAAAAGTACGCGAATTGTGTGTTTTGCCGAAGGAAGGTCATTGATGAAAAGGGTAAAAAGAAGGGGACCTAAATGGCTTCCCTGAGGAACACCAGAAGTAACTTGAATAGGGTCAGAAAGAACATTTTCAAAGAAGACTCTTTGTATTCTGTTGGCCAAATAACTTATAAGCCAGCTTAAAAGATTTGGTGAGAAACCAATAATGTTTAGTTTATGTGCAAGAAGGGAGTGATTTACTGAGTCAAATGCTTTACTGAAATCAGTATAAATGACGTCAGTTTGAAAAGTTTTCTGAAAGCCCTTTATTATAAAGGATGTAAGCTCAAGTAAATTTGTCGAGGAGGAACGACGTTTTAAAAATCCGTGCTGACAAGGAGAAATGACGGATTTACAAAAATGCTGCAAGTGAGGAGCTATGACATTCTCGAAGAGTTTAGGAATAGCCGACAATTTTGAGATACCTCTTTAGTTTAAAGCATCAGACTTGCTGCCCTTCTTGTGAAGCGGTAAAATGAAAGATTCCTTCCATATGGAAGAAAATGTAGAAGTTTTCAGGGACAGCGAGAAAAGTTTGAGCAATAGCTTTGATAGAGGATCGGCACAGTATCGAAGTACGCAACTAGGAATTCCGTCAGGACCAGGTGAGAAAACTGGTTTTATCAAACATAAATACCTGAAAATCGAATTTTCGTTTAATTGTGGGGCGAAAATGCCAGTTGAACTGGGAATGGTGAAAGGATAAGAATTTACATCTCGTGTTGAAATTGAATAGGTCGTTTGAAAGAACTTTGCAAACAGATCAGCCATGTCCTGGTCAGTGTCAGTGTCAGTGCATTTGCACCTTCAAACGATAGCTTAGATGGATAGGCAGATATCTTACGCTTCATGTTAACAAAATTATAGAACTGTCTGGGATTCTGCCGGAACTGAATCCCGCAACGAGTCAAATAATTTTTGTAGCATGTAGCGTTGAGAGCAACAAAATTTGACCGAACAATAAGTTATCTTGAAAAAATAGACGAGGAATAACATCTAGTATATTTTTTAAAAAGTCTAGACTTTAGATTTTTAAGACTGGATAGTTCTTTAGTAAACCATGGGGGATTAATCGAATGCCTCGGATAAGAAAAAGGCACACAAATGTCAAAAAAGTTATTTAATGTTTTATAAAATAAATTAAGAGCCATATCCATATTGTTACATTGATAAAAATTAGACCAGTCATAATTTGAAATTAAATAATTAATTTTATCAAAATCGGCTTTACGAAAACAACGTGCTCTCTTACACGACGTAACTTTTTATCCAATACGTTCAAACCAGTTTCAAAAACAACCTCGAACGTTGGATGATAGGGATCTTCTGGTTGGGTAAGTGGGTGGACTCTAGTCAGAGAGAATTTTTTTATGTGGTTGACCTGCAGCAGAGAAATGTCATGCAGGCCGTCAATAAGATCGTGTTGTTGTGAGGGCATCAGGAAATTTGCATCACTTGGTGTCCAACTACACTCAGGTATGTTAAAGTCGACAAGGACTATGAGATGGTCTTTGTTAGATAAATTGAAGACATACTTTATTGCAAGCAAATGTTGAGTGTAGATAAGAATATCCGACGAAGGTGGGATGTACGAGCAGGCTATAAAAACCTGGAAGCCGGGAAGGTGTAATTTTACACAAATGAATTCAATATCATATTGAATCTCCGGATGTACATGTTCTGACGCGATATCAGAATTTACCGCAATAAGAACACCGCCGCCCCGCCGATCATGACGATCAAACCTATAAGTTGTGAATTTGCTTGGAAAAATTTCAGAGCATAAAATCTCAGGTTTTAACCAAGTCTCAGTGAACACAAGCACATGGGATTCAAACGAAAGGCTATTTAAGAATAACGTAGGTAGCTTGCTACGCAGGCCCCTTACGTTTGGTAGGTTAATGTTAAAAATTTCATTAGTATTTTGAAGTCGCATTTTTGGAAGTGGTGGCTTGGTTTGGCAAAGGTAGTTTAATCGGTTGACGATTCTTTTTTTTCTTTGCTTCGAATTCTTTAACCACAATATGATCGGGCCAGAAGTTAGCTGAGCATATTTGGTTAAATAAATCGTTAGAGACACTAATTTTAAAGGATGATATATCCCTTTCATATGAAAACTTAAATTGTTCCACCTTAAATCTTGGGCAACGCTGCTACTGGTGAACCTCTTGGTGAGAGCTCAAATAGATTCGCTCTCTTAGACAATACCCCAGCAAATCAGATCGACGAATCATCCAATGTGACGAAGAAAGTAAAGCCGCCGCCCATATATCTTCGTGAAAAAACAACAACTGCGCTAGTCAACAAATTAGTAGCACTCATTGGCGAGAACAACTTTCATGTTATCCCACTAACAAAAGGAAACATAAGCGAAACCAAAATTCAAACGCAAACCGAATCTAGCCATCGAGATGTAACTAAATATCTGGATGACGCCAAAAAAAGTTACTACACGTATCAACTAAAGAGCGCCAAGGGCCTGCAAGTTGTGATCAAAGGAATCGAATCAACTGTTAAGACTGAAGAGATCATCGCAGCGCTCAAAACAAAAAATTTTAATGTCAAATCTGCGATCAACATAATAAACAAAAACAAGGAACCGCAACCACTCTTCAAAGTGGAGCTGGAGCCAGAAGGCATAGCCCTCAAGAGAAACTCTCAAGAAGTGCACCCCATATGCAAACTGCAGTTCTTGCTGCACCGTAGAATCACTGTGGAGCAGCCACACAAACGCAACCAGCCGGTACAGTGCACAAACTGCCAAGAATATGGCCACACGAGAGCATACTGCACCTTGAGATCAATCTGCGTTGTCTGCAGCGACCCGCACAGCACTGCGAACTGCCCAAAAAACAAGGAGGATAGTTCAGTCAAATCGTGTAGCAACTGCGGTGAGAACCACACAGCAAACTGGCGTGGTTGCGCTGTTTTCAAAGACCTGAAAAATCGCCTCTACAATCGCGCACCTTCATCTCGGAACTTACCCTCCAGAAGCCACACTTTCGTCGCCGCATCCTCAAACAGAGCAACCACTTCCCTAGCACCATCCCAGCCTGTTCTACGTACCGACCCTAGCGTCTCCTTTGTAAGCGCTCTCAAATCAGGCACCAAGCCACCACCTGCATCAACAGATGTTCCGCGTAATTCCCAGCCAGCAAACAAAATCTCAAACGACCAACATCACACGCAGTATCCGCCTGCTAGCATTGAAGCGTTGATGACCTCACTGCAACAAAGCCTGGAAAAATTCATGGATTTTATGCAAGCCACACTACAAGAGCTGATGAGGAATCAGAACACGCTGATACAGCTGATTGTATCCACAAAATCAGTATAATGGCTTCTCTAAGAATAGCAACTTTGAACGCCAACGGCGTCTCTCAGCACAAACTTGAGCTTTCACAGTTTCTTAACGGAAAACACATCGATGTCATGCTGTTATCTGAAACGCATTTGACAAATAAATACAACTTCCAGATACCAGGATACCGATTCTATTCAACAAACCACCCAGACGGTAAAGACCATGGAGGCACAGGAATACTAATAAGAGCACGCATCAAGCATCATCCACATAGCACTAAACCTTATCTGCAATCCACTTCCATTAGCGTGCAATCTGGAATTGGCCTGATCACTCTAGCTGCAGTATATTGTCCACCTCGTTTCTCAATCACTGAAGACATCTTTATGGAATACTTCAACACATTAGGGGAGCGTTTTGTCGCGGCTGGCGACTACAACGCCAAACACACATACTGGGGATCTCGCCTCATAACCCCCAAAGGCAAGGAACTCTACAACACAATAATTAAAACTTAAAGAAAGCTTAGCTACGTGTCACCGGGAAGACCTACATACTGGCCAGCGGATCCAAAAAGAATCCCCGACTTAATCGACTTTGCAATAACCAAAGGAATTCCATCCCATCTCATCTCAGCAGTGTCACTCCCAGACCTATCTTCTGACCACTCTCCAGTCTTACTAAATCTCCTTCAGCAGCCGCAGGTTAATGAGAAGCCTTATAGACTCACAAGCAACAAGACCAACTGGGTTACATTTAAAAAGTACGTCTGCGCACACACTGGTGCGCTAAGTTCGTTAAGCTCCGAAGAAGACATCGACAACCTTAACAGCGTGCTGGTATCTACGCTCGTGGCAGCAGCAAAAGTCTCTACACCACCAGACTTGCTCGCCTCTACAAAACCCAACAAAACGCACAGAGACATCGAGAACCTGGTGCTTGATAAACGACGCCTGCGCAGGGAGTGGCAGAAACATATATCCTTGAGCTCAAAGCAAAAACTAAAGGCCGCCACGCGCTTGCTTACCAGAGCACTCAAGCTCAAGGAAGCGGAAGCACAACACAGCTACATCGAGCAACTCTCACCATCTAGCACAAAACACTCTCTGTGGAAAGCACACCGGCACCTCCAAGCACCAACAGAAGCTGCTACACCTCTACGGGATGCTGATGGCAAATGGATTCGTAGCGACGAACAAAGAGCTTGCACCTTTGCTGACCACCTGGAAAAAGTCTTTCAGCCTAACCCCCTACCAACTCGTTTAGTCTCCCCTTGTCGCCTGGCAACTGCGCTCCCTTGAATCCAATTGTTTTTACACCTAACGAAATTGTGAGAATAATCAAAGAACTAAAGCCAGGAAAATCGCCTGGTCATGACTTGGTTACGACAACAATGATCAAACACCTCCCCCAATGTATGATTCAATCAATTTGTCAGCTATTCAACGCAATTGCTAAGTTTGGCTACTTCCCAAAGCAATGGAAAAAATCAATTATAATAATGATTCCCAAGCTAGGAAAGGACAAAACTTCACCAGCATCCTACAGGCCAATTAGCCTTCTAACATGCCTATCTAAGCTCTTTGAAAAGGTGCTCCTGTTACGATTAACGCCATACATCAAACAAGGTAATATAATACCGTCACACCAATTTGGCTTCCGACAGAAGCATGGAACCATTGAACAGGTTAATCGCATCACGTCTGAAATACGCACTACCTTTGAGCACCGCGAATACTGCTCGGCGCTATTCCTGGACGTAGCTCAGGCTTTCAATAGAGTCTGGCTTGATGGACTTATGTTCAAAATTATACAAATGTTGCCGCAAAACACACACAAGCTACTGGAGTCTTACCTCTACAAACGCATTTTCGCAGTTAGGTGCAACAACAGTGTGTCCCACGACTGCAATATTAACGCTGGTGTCCCACAAGGAAGCGTTCTGGGCCCTGTTCTCTACATCTTGTTCACATCCGACATCCCAACTAACTCCCAGCTAACAACACACACATTCGCCGATGATACTGCGATCCTCAGTCGCTCCCACTCTCCAAAAATTGCAACTGAACAACTAGCTCGCCACCTCATACGGGTGGAAAGATGGTTTGCAGACTGGCGCATCCGCATTAACGAGGCCAAAAGCAAGCACGTAACTTTTACACTCAACAGAGAAACATGCCCCCCCATTAGCCCTATACAATACACCCGTCCCACAAGCTGCCGAAGTAACGTATCTGTGCGCACACCTAGACAGGCAACTCACCTGGCGAAAGCACATCGAAGCTAAGACTACGCATATGAAACTCAAGGCAGCTGGTCTCCACTGGCTTATCAACTCCAACTCTCCACTAAGGCTGGAGTATAAAGTACTCTTATATAACTCTGTGCTTAGTGCGTCTCATCCAAATCCCCTTGCCAAGCACCTACTAAAAACTCGCAGCTCAATCCGGCTGCAGCGAAATGACCTACCAGCCCAGCGTAATTCTTCTTAGGGCCGCCTAACACCAATACAATTAACCTTTAAATTGTAAACTATAATATATTAAGATTAGCAAACTTATTGTTAGACTCAAAAATGAGATGATTCAATAAATAAAAAAAAACAAGTAGGTAAGGCTACAGTCGGGCGCCCGACAGTAAGATACCCTTCTCCAAATTTTCTAAATTCGTTACAAACGTGTAACCACTTTCATAATTTCAAACAGAGAATTCTGCACAAATACTTCTACTACATATAGCTTACTCGCTCGCACGCACGCAGCGACGCGCGTAAAGAGTAAAGAGTAAAGCGACACGACGCAACGTCGACGTCGGCGTCGACTGCTCAAAGCAGCGCAAAAGCTGCTGCTCGTACCGAACATTTGTACTGAAAACGTTGACTTGAATAACTTCTGTGTTATTGGAGCTTCTGTGTTATTGTAATTTGGAGAATATGTTCATATTGCATTCAGCTTTATACATACCGAAGCAGAACTTTATAAGTTCAATACTTTGCTTAATAATCGTAAATTACCGATTTGCGGGGGCGGTGGACGTGGCATCAAACATTTGACATGAACTTCACCTGCCCCGAATATATAGGAACCTTCATACCAAATTTGGTGTCTCTAGCTTTTTTAATAGCTAAGATCTGTTGTCTCAAACAAACAGACGGA